>JALPQD010000070.1:50542-75373 GCA_023101885.1 Typhlomys cinereus
CACACTAAAGCTTGGCGGACTACCCATAAGCTAACTAGTATCTGTAGTATGTTTGGGACAAAAGCTGAAAGCCAGACATGGTGGCACATGCCTGTAATCCTATTCTAGTAGGTGGAGGGGATAAGGAGTTCAAAGACAGCCTCAGCCTCAGTTACATGGTGAGTTGGAGGGCAGCCTGGGCTACATGAGACCACATCTTCAGAAACAAAACTTTGGAAGGAAAAAAGGAAGAAAAAGGAAGGAAGAAAAAAGAGGCAGGGAGGAAAGGAAAAAAGGAAGACAGTTTCTAGTTGAAGATTGCAACACAAAAAGATTCTACAGAAACGTATGAAACCTGCAAAGAAGTAAAAAACAAGTAAAAGTAGTTAAGCAAAAAAAAAAAAAAAATCTATTAAGCATGGAACAACTTCAGCTTCCTACTAGGAAACAAACCCACTGTCATTGTCGAGCTGTGCCCAGCTGTGTTCCGCTGACCCATCTGCTGTAACTGCCTTCTCGGGGACTCGCTCAGGTCCTCCAGTGCTTGGCTCTCCAAGTTGGTTGGTAGGGGTGGGGGGGTGGGGTAGTAGGGATGGTGGGGGAGTTGGACACTGGGCTCCACCAATGTCCTGGAGTAAAGTGGTCTTTCTCCAGATTCACAGCTGAGAAGATGATATGCTCTTAAACTCCCCCCCACCCCCCCCAGGCCCTTTCTTTGCTTTGTGGATATATAAACATGCATCAGGGACCGGAAACAGCCTGAAGCCACCATATCAGCAGTGTATCTCTGTTTTATTAGTCAACATGTTCTTTTTTTCTGATGCATTCATCTTCCTTCTTTGAGAGTGGTGGGGTAGAGTGGAAGACAGGGACCATTCGTGGTACTTTAGATTAGGTTTTTACATAGATAGCTGCAGTCAAATAGTCCATGAAATCTAGATGAAGACAAGCTGGTAACTTGACAGCTGACAGCACACCTCCTCAGACCTTAAACAAGAAACAGATTTCACTAAGAGTGAGTCTGCTCCTTCAGCAAATAGCTTCCATTGGCACAGATGAGATGTAAAAAGGTGGGCAGGCCACAGGAAATCAGAATGCCCCTGTGGGGACCCCATCCAAAACACAGATCATCAGATGACTTGGGGGCTGAGTGTGGCTCACTCTACCTTTTTGCCTGTGAACCAGAAGTAAATGTGTTGCATATGTATGTGTGTGTGCACGCATCATGCATGCACACACTTGGGAAAAGCTTTGACAGATCAAATTGAAGGGAGCTGTCATGGAAAAGGTCTTTTTTATGCTCAACAGCCTAGCCTGCTCCACATACACCAAGGAAGACACTCCTTAGTTGGCCAAGAGAATGTATTTGGCAATTGGGTGCTCAAGAAAACTGTTTTAGACTACAGAACACTCCATTGTTCTCCCTCTTTGTCTCCTACTCAGCTTCAACAAATAAACATGAATAATATTTTTAAATCTTTATTTATTTATCTATTGTGTGTGTGTCAGAGGACATATCTGTCCCTGGGGAGGACCAAGGGTGACTTCAGGAATCATCCTGGATTGCTTCTATGTCCTTTTTGCTTCACTCTGCAATTTCTCAGGCTCTGCCCACCAGGCCTGAAAGTGCAGGCCACTGCTATTTTGGCCCTGGCGTTTTTACCTGGGACCTGGAATCTAAACTCAGGACCTTCTGCTTGCAAGGTAGAGCTGAGTCATCTCTCCAACCCAAAGATACAAATATAGAAGATACAAATATATGAAGAAAAATGGATCACAAAAGACAAAGCCCTCCAAACAAAGAAAAAAAAAAACAAAACACTGAAAGAATTGAAATGGTTTTCTACTGTCTCCTAGGAATTAGAGACCATGCAATCATTCTCTCTTCAGGAAAGGGGAAAGCAAAGTCTTCCTTTGGGCTGTAGGAATTCAAATTAGAGGTATCAGCCCATAGGGGGACATCAAAATAAACTCAGAGTGCTCAAAACAGAAATGACAGGACACGCGACACGAGGAGGAAAGCCACACTAGAGATTTAAAATATTAAGACAGTGACAGCTGAAAATTCACAGAGACACATGGCCAGGTCCCAGGAAATCCTCCAAAAGAAACGGGGAGGAGGAAGCTGCAGTCAGAGGTCTGTGTCATGCTTTGGATGTGAGTTGTTCCCCACAGGCTCACGTTCTTGATTCTTTAGTTGATGTTTGGGAAAGTCACGGCAACTTTAGGAGGTGGAGTCTTGCCAGAACAAGGCATGTCACAGGAGGTGGGCCTTGAAGTTGGTTAGCCCCACCCTCTTCTGCTAAGAGTCTGGAAGTTCGCAGTTTGTCCTTTCTGTCTCCATGATGTCTGCAGAGACTTAAGTTTCCCCCAGCTCCTACCAGCTAGCCATTCATTTTCCCACCACAATGCTCCATATAGCCCCTCTGGAACTGTAAGCTGAATAAATCTCCCTTTCTCCCTTTACGTTGTTTGAGTGATAGGTACAACCTGTATTCCTGAAGAGAGTCTCCCATGTTCCCTCCTAGCAGTGTCTCCCTTGGACATGAGTACCAGGTGCCCTTGCGAATGATTCACATGCAGCAACTCAATGTTCTCAACAACCCACGAGAACTGAAGGGGTGAGAACACACCAACTAAAAAAGAAAGAAAAGAAAAAAACTAACCTATGATGGAAGACAACATTTGAGAATAGAGACTACTCAAATCTGAAGCTCAGATGGACACATGGTGTCCCAACGAAATTTGGTGTGTAATCGTGCACACAAAGATGTTTCCTAGAAGAATACAGCCCTCTAAGGCATTTGCTCCAGTTCTGTTGGTTGAGTGAGTGTAGCAAGCCACAAGAGAGCAGGAAAGACCAAGCTGTAATAGATTGTCACGGGTTCCAGGACAGAGTGACTATTAAGTTCTCAGCATAAAAGGGGACATCCCAAGAATTGTATCAACAGCCATGTGTCCTTCAATGAAAAGGCAGAGAGACACTTTTCAATATTAATGTACTTAGGGAAAAATTACTCATGTACTTTCTAGAAAATTCTTTGGCAACAAAAATGATGAATCAGAATTCAAAACTGGAAGCTGAAAAGGCAATGTAAAAGCATTCGTGAGTATCGACTTTGTTTTCATATTGGGTTCAAGTGGAAGAGCCCTGAAAATGATGGCTGTTGAAGAGAAACCTTGACAGTGTCATCGAATGTCAGTGACCCAAACCCAGTACTTAGGAGGAAGTTCATTTCTCTGTTTCTATTAATGAGGAATAGAGTTTTCGGTAGTTACAGTCTGAAAGTGAAATACATGGTTTAGAAAGTTATGGTTTCAGCATCCTAATGTATTCTATTATTTTTTTTCTTAACTTTAGAGAGATCTTTTAGAAACTAATATCTGTTGGGAAGACCCACTCATCTGAAGTTCTGCAGTTCCTTCACTTTCGTCTCAATTTCTGTTTCTCTGTTAAAGTCAAGCAAATGTAATATGTGTTCCTTTTCATTGCACTATTATGTATGGTATAATGTATCGCTTGTTGGCACCTACTGCCCTCCGTCGGGTCACCCTTCTGTCTTCTTCTTCTCTCTATTCCGTGGATATGCAAAACAAGCCTTTTGTGACATCAGTTCTTATTAATGATGTTTATTTCTGGGGATGGGATCTGGGGTAAAATTTTAAATTTTTCTTTGTACTTCCTTATATTACCCTGCTTTTTAAAAACAATAAATGTCATTTTAAAAAAAAAAAAAAAAAAGAAGTCTTTTTTTTTTTAAAGAAAGAAAGCTGAGATAGCTGCAAAACTTCCCATTTAGACCAACCAGGCACAGGCAGGTTTTGCAGCCATGCGCCTTGTTTGACAGTCCCCATGTCCTGAGTGTTTCTGGTGGAGCTAGAATTTGGGGATCCAGCATGATCCCTGGTCTTGTGGTGTTTCAGGTGTGTCAGACATGGCTGTTCCAGTGTGACTGCTGGCCTGGAAGCTCCAACAGCCCTTGGGTGCTGATGGACGAATAGGACCTGCTGAGTTCACATCTGTAAAAAGGTTTAGAAGGAGCTGCAATGATTAGGACTCATGCTAGAGGGCCTGTCTGGGATAGACAAAGCACCTTACTCCAAATCAGGAAAGGTTTCTGGAGTGGGTGAAACTTGAGGTGCCTCCTCAGGGCTTGTTTTTACTAGAGGCAACATTAACCTTAATGGACATTAACTCTGACACCGTGCTGGCATCTGTAGAGCTCAGCATAGGTGCTCAGGAAAGCGTGACCAGTGGTCTTTCCTGCTGCTCCCAGGCATGTAGCTGATCATTTAAATAGGGTCCTATAGGGAGGTTTGCCACAGGAGAGTGACAATTTGTAGGTTACTTTGTTAGGGGGGTTTTCTAGGATGAGGGATAAGGTACATCATACACCGGGGCTCGGGGAGCCAGCAAGACCTCCGCGACTATATTAACTCTTCTCTGGGATGGAGCCCTCCTGGCCATTCACGAGAAACTAGGAGGACAGCTTCTCACATGAAATGGTCTGATGTAAGTTTTGTGTATGAAGGAAAATAAGAAATTGGGGGCTTTTACACCCAGGGAATTTACCATTAACTAAGTTAAACCAACACAATTGCTTACGAAGCAATATCTAATCAGTCTTTGTGTAGAGAACTTGAGTAATAATAAGTAGCAAATAAATAACAAAATAGTGAGTTTTAAAATAAATATTATAGAGGTGTGTGTGTATGTGTTATAAATCTTAGGCCACAATTCAGTACTATGGATAACTTTGAAGTCTTCCTTAAAATTTTGATCTCATGAAAATCCCTTTAAAATTATATACTTTAATTTTTATGATGTTTGTGTATTATTGTTTAAGCAGAATTCTGTTTTAAAGATTAGTTATTTAGAAAGAGTGTGAGGCTAGAGGTATAGCTCAACTGGTAGAGTCTTTACCTGACATACATGAAGCCATGAGTTTGATGTCCTGCACTCTATAAACTAGACATGGTTTTGCACATTTGTAATTCTAGTACTTGGTGGATAGAGGCAGGAGTGTTAGTAATTCAAGGCCAGTGGTCAGCTACACAGTGAGTTCAAGGCTATCCTAGGCTACATGAAACCTTGTCTCAAAAAAAAAAGCAAAAACAAAAACAACTGCCTATCTGTGAGAAACTTATTTGAAACTATAGGCCCTGAAGGCATAATGAAGGGACCACCATATCCTGGTGGTGACTTTCCCAAATCAGAATATCAAGACGCAAAGATCACCAAACGAGCCCAAACACCTAATCAAGTCCATTACTTGTTTTTGGAGATAAAGTTACTTGGAACCTAGGCACTCTCACTGATTGATTCACACTCTGTGGCAGTGTGCACACTACAACAGCTGAGTTGACCACTTGTGGCAGAGACTGTGTGACCACATATTTGCCACTGGTTTGAGAATGTACAATTTAAATCCAGTTCTGAAAATGAATTATCTTTTTCTTAAGGCAAAGAAAAGCTCAGTTCAAATTTAGAGAAATTTTCTTTCGTTATAATCATCCTTTAAAATTTCCTTTTCCATTTCTATAGATGTATTTTCTTCCAAAATGGAAATTGTTTTGATTTTTTTCTTAAGTCTAAGTGTTTCTACTTAGTTATTTTATTTAGTTTCCATTACATCGTTTTATTACTATTGTCATCGCTACAATACTGATTTAATTTAAAGTAGTAGTCAGCAAACTATAGGCTGGGAGCCAGATATGTTAGTCAGATGTTTTTAATTTTTTTAATAGCCTTCAAATGGTTTAATCTTTTTCTTTTCCCCAAAACTACCTACATACGTAATAGCCTTGGCTTTGCCACTTGATCCTAAATTGTTAAAACATGTGTTAACATGCTCTTAAAAAAAAAGTTTGCTGGTTCTTACCCAAAGACCTACAGTCATAATAACTGGAAACACTGTCTGAATCATAGTGAAATCTACATTTGAGATATTTTAAGGGATGATAATTTGATTACCTTGGGGCATGTCTGATCCAGCAGTGAATGTGGCTACTGTGACTGAAGGCATCATCCACGGACAGGTCGCAAGGGTCCTTTTAGCCCCTCAGTGGGAGCTTTGCCTGCCACAGAGTTCGTTCTGGAGTTTCTAACAAATGTGAGACTCTTGTCCATGACCATGGAGGGGAGACTTCATTTGTACCCTGAAACAAGAGCTGCAGAGGAGAGACCTGGGAAAACCTTACCTACATTTGCTTTCACACGGACTTCAGCCTACAGCTAGAAGACTCCAGAAATACTCCAAAGCCCTGAGCATGTCAAGCCTGAAGCCCACCCCTCCTGGCCTTCTCACGTGGTATGAGTCAATGAATTCCAGTACTATCCCGTCCCCCCCCCCACTGGCTCGGCAGGGGACGACGAGTAGGCTGCACTATTCAAGTTCTCGAGAGTTAGGTTTTCACTTGTAGATTGATAGCCTAACTAATGAAAAGGTGGTTTTCTGCCTCTAAGAAGAATTTCACGGAAGAGCTTGAAGGACTAATTTCCAGAATTGTTTTATTTGGATACACAATAAAAATCATTGTAAAAGGATTTAATAACACTTTTTAATAACATGGAACAGGAAGCTGAAAAGAACAATTATGTTAGATGACTGAATCAAGATCCAAAACCATCTCATGGGCAGGAACTCACTGCCAAAGTAGAATTTAATAAGAATGAGAGAACATTTGACCTGCGTGGGAACGTCTGCCTTGCTCTGACATGTAAGACAAGAGAATGGACCGGTCCTGGGAGACGACCACCACACTGCTGATGTGTTATCTGGACTATGCATGAGCTCAGTGCCGAGGACACTTTCTCAGAGTAAAGGGACAGGCTAGCAGAGGGTTTCCCTAAAAGCAGATCCAGTGGGGGAACAAGCAGCAAAGCAATCAGCAACACAACAGTGACAACAGCAAGAACAGTGAGGACGTGTGGACTGGTGCTGCGCCAAGCGATTGATTACACACAGAATCATCCCACCCTCTCAGCAGTCACCAAGACTCATCGGCCTTCACAGACAGTTGAAATCTTACTTATGGGCTAGGGAGATGGTTAAGGAGCTTGCTGCGCCAGCAAAAGGGCCGAAGTTCAGATCCTCAGACCCCAGGTAAAATGATGGATGGGTGTGGCAACCCACCTGTAACCCCAACCTTACAGGGCAGAAACGGGGATCCCCAGAGCAAGCAGGCTAGCAGCCATGGTGGTGAGCTCAGGTTTCCATTAGAGACCTTGTCTCAAAAGAATAAAGTAGAAGAGCAACCGAGAATGACTCCTGATACTGACCCTGGGACTCCACATGCATGCACTCACACACATGCCTGAACATGTGCCCGCACACATGCTCTCACACACATACTCATGCTCATAGACATGCCCCTCCTGCATGCATCCCACACATATTACCAAAAAATTTTTTAAAAATCTTCCCTGTGACTATACTGCTGTCACTAGACTGGAAGCCTCAGTACCTGGCTTTCAGTGTCTTTAACTATTTGAAGAATTCTCAGAAGGAAAAAGGATTAAAAACTTGTCACATGTAGTTGATCAGTAGCACAAGGCCAAACAGATAGAGTTCTGTGGAGCGCACAAGGCTATCCTCTATTCTTCCTCTTCTTCAGCAAAGGAGGGATTTCCCCCTGCGGCTCACCTTCCTCCGCTGGCGACAATCAATGTAGCCCAGGTGGCCTTGAACTTAACAACCTCTTGCCTCTGCCCCCTGACCGAGCCACCAAGGGCAGCTTTATTTGTCTCTTCTTGGCACCTGTCTCTCCTGCTTGGTCCTGTGTAGGACTTTTTGCTAGACTTTTGCTACAGAGACACAGTTGGCTTGTCCAGCTGGCCCACACCTCCTTCCTGGGTCCTAGCTTTTGTCGTCAGGCCGTCCCTCCCCACTGACATGGACTGTGTGAGGGTCTGCATTGTTTCTGCCCTCATTTTGGACCCCTCGGCCTTTGCCCATGGTCATCTGAGGAGGCCACTCCTCTGGGCACCTTTGATCTTGTCCACATCTCTGCAGGTGATCCACTCATCAGAAACTCAGTAACACAATCCCAGACTTGCTTGACCCTCTTTCTGCCCCCAGAAAAGCTCTTCTGAGGCTCCCAGTTTCTGTGGGTGGAGTCCCGCTCTCTAGTTCCTCCAGGTCTACACCTCTCTTGGACGCCTGAAGTCAGACGCCATGGGCCCTGCCAACCTCCTTCTGTGGAAGTGCTTAGATTGGACTCTTCTCTTCTAGTCCCACCACCACCCCACTTGCCTCTCCGTTGCTTAATACTCTTGTCATTGCACAACCCAAAGATTCATCACTTCTTCAAAAATGAAGTCAGAACAGTATCTTATTGTCAATCACTTGGGTTCCATGGCTGTCACAGATATAGGTGTCAACTTGATGTTTGAGGGTTTGAGTTTGGACACATTTATAGGGAATTTGTAGCTGAGTTAAATCCAGAGCAAACCTGCAGGAGATTATGTAGTTAATGGGAAAGGTCCAGTACATGGTGGGCAGGACTAGTCCCTGGGCAGGTGAATAAAATGGAGGGAACTGGTTGAGAAAGTTGGCATGTTTCTGTATACCTGGCCAGACATACGGGTCTGTCAAGTAAGGATTGTCCCTCTCTCAGCCATTACTTGGATATGGTGTGGCCAGTTCCCTCGGCCCTTGGTGTGGCAGTGGACTCTCCTGCCAAGCTGGACGAGGAACTGGAACCAGACTGTCATAAGAGAGAATAAAGCCCCTCGTTCCCTTAAGCTGTTCTGTCATGTTTTTTATCAGCAACCAGCAGAGTAACTGCTACTTTTGTGCCCCCGGAGTCTCACTGCCAGAAACCTCACTGATCTTGCTAGTTCTGTGCTGACAGTTGTCTCCTGTGACCTCGGGACTCCACATGCATGTGCTCACACACGTGCCCGCACATGTGCCCCTGTTTTCTGTCACTCATGCTACACGCCTGCTGGAACCGCTGCCATCATTCAGTAGTTTAGTTTTCAGTCCTGAGTGCCAGTTTGAGTCCACGCCTCCACTCATAATCGCGTCCTTCTCAGCATCCCTTGGTTCTACTCCCTGGGAAAAAACATTTCTTCAAGGTAGGTTTTCAACCCTCTGTATTGACACCTGGCGCTGGACAACCCCTACAAGTGCTTGCTGACTCACAGGAAAACAAGTAATAGTAGTGACCATATCCTTAGTACACACAGCATTTGAAGAGCCAAGCAACTGGTTCTGAGGACCCCAAAGCCATGAATGTTGAACCTAGTGTCTGAACCCACATTTATTACCTATCCCACCACATGGTGACCACAGTGGTGGCAGAACCTCAAGACTGTCTTTCTTGAGAGCCGGAAGGACACAGTACTCATACTAGGGACCCTTCTAGAGTGCTTCTTTTTTAGAAACAAGGCTGCACAGATGAGGCCTTTGTGGGGGCAACCTTGTCTGGGGGCCATGGCTCAGGGAGAGTGGATCAACGAGCGATGTTCTCAAATTTGCACGTTATTTCTAGGAGTGATAGATATGGGAACTTCCTCAACACTCTGTTGGAAGTGGTTTTGATTGTTTTGCCATTTCAAGATTGGGTCTCATGTAGCTCTACATCTCACTCTGCAGACAAGGCGGGTCTTCAGCTCCTGCCCCATCTGCCTCTCCCTCCCAGGCACTAGGAGTATGAGCGAGAGCACCACTCCTCTTGGAGTTGGGACATTTTATCTCGTCATAGCTTCAACTTCCCTTATTTCTGTCTTTGACAGAAACCCAACCTCATACTTGCTGTTTTATTGGCTGGGAACACGCAACTACCAGATCTGTTTTTCATTCTGTGTAAAAAAAAGTAGAACGATTGTTTCAGATAATTAGACATATTTTGAAAATTAGCTCCATCTTTTCCATATTTTATGACAAAAGAAGTGCCAAGTATTTTTTAAAACCACATGTTTGTAGCAAAAATTTAAAAAAAAAAAAAAAAAGATAAGCAAAGCAGTTGGAATTCAGGCCTGCAGTCAAGGCCAGGAACAAAGGCCTGTGCTAAGTTGCTGCAAGTCTTTGCTGGAGAGCCTGCTGCTTTGGGAGCTCATTGACCCAGAAGCAGGAGCAGTGGGCATGCACAGAGGTTTTCAAGGTGACTGTGATTACTGGTAGATTTTATTTTTTTAGTTTAGGGGTGTGGCCCATAGGGATGGCTCAATAGGTAGAGGCGCTTGCAACTAACGCTGAAGACCTGAGTTCAATCCCCAGACCCTACGTGGTAGAAGATGAGAACTGACTAACTGACTCCTGCAAGCTATCTTCTGGCTTCCACACCCTCCTCACACTAATAAATAAATGAGTGTAAAGTGAAAAATTAAACAGAGTTGGCACAAGGATATTTGAATCACTAGAAAGAAAAGTCACAGTAAGATTGGCCTCAGAGTCTGTCAACTTTTTCTGTCTTGCAAGTTGTGCTGATATTTTAAAACTCGGTGCTTTCAAGTATCAGCTTTGCTTAAAGAGGAGTTGGGTCCTGCAAAGAAAGTTGCCACACTAAATGCAACTTTCAAACTCCTGAGCATGTAATCTTGCTTTTCACTGGCCAGCACTCTTACTTAGACCCCAAAAGGTTTGCCATCCAAGGGCTGCCTGAATATACCTTCCAGGTTGGTTGGTTGGTTTGTTTTTCAGAGAATATTAATTGAATTAAGCTTTCACATGGGAACAGGGAGGGTATAACATAGTAGAAAGAACAGTGGGCCGGAAACCAGGAGACCTGTATCTTTGCTGTGTGACCTTGGACACGTGGAGCAATTTGGGCCAGTTTTCCTCATCTGTACACATGGAATAGTGTCTCCCTCAGTTTCCAAAGATTGTGCTTTTGTGAGACAACTCAAGAGTTCTTTCCTATTGTAACAGTGACCTCTTGTGGTCCATATCCTTAACTAAGCTTTGTTGTTCTTTCTCGTTTGCTCCATTTCATACCATTAACCCCATCTGACTTGTTTTATCCCAGATAAGTCTTAGTTGGAAGCCATGGGTTAATTAAAGTCTGGCTATACAAAGTACCAATTCCTTTTTTTTTTTTTTTTCATTTAATCAACCTTTAGTTGGGATCCTCTTGGGATGAATTCCCTTAGTTTTCAGCTCTTTCTACTCCTGTTGAATCCAGCCTGACCTACAACCACTGCTGCCATTTCAGGTGATACCTGTGCAGGCAGGAAGTACTCAGATTGAATGGTAAAGAATAGTCCTAAGAGAAAAAAAGTCAACTTATAACTTCATCTATTGGTCTTTGGAAAACAGTGACTTTCTCATACATGAAACCTAAAACTCTCAAGTGTTAACCTCCACAATTCAAGAGGGTCTTCAGGAAACCCTCTATTGAGTAATTCATAAGCCATGAGCTGAAAATCCACTTTCTCAGAAAATAGAATTCAAGTACATGTGGATGTGTGAGTGTGCATGCATATGTGCAAATGTGTACATGTGTGTATGGGTGTGCATTTCTATATACATGTGTGTAAGTATGTGGGAGGGTGGGAAGAGAAAGAGAGGAGAGAGTATTCTTACCAAACATCTTTGTACTGATTCCTTTTCATAAACATTTTCTGAGGTTTCTTCATCCCATGCAGATGAATGCAGATGACCAGTCACAGAAATGAAACACTCTCTTGTTTGCACTGATTATTTCGCGTGTCTCACTTGCTCCTAGGGACCAGGGGAGGCGGCGCACCAGGGCCTCCTCGTGCCCCAGCAGCTCTGACTTGGGCAGGCTGGAGACCAACGCAGGTGAGACACTCATGTTCCTCATAATCCTCAGCACTCCTCGCTCGCAGCATCCCCATGGCAGGAAAAACAGGTGCACAAAGGTGTCCAATGTCTGGGTTCTTCCTAGTAATTATCTCTCGGGTTGTGCAGCCAAATGACTTGTTTTTTAAGGATGAGTCTTAGTCAGAAGTTAGACTTAATTAAAGCAGTGGCCAAGCCTCACCCTCCATCTGTATAAACAATTCTGGGTATGAAAACTTCAGGAACTGGATCCAACCTGGTAAGAATCTAACGTTTATTTGGTAAGTTTTTGTTTCACCACAACCTTATCAATGCACAGATCTGTTTCTTCGACATCAAAAGCTGACTACAGAAACTGTAGGGTAAAAGCATTTGGAAAGCTGCAAAACTTTATGGAAGTCAATGTAATTTTTGAGTCAAAGCTCAAGTTCAAAATTGCCACCTAAACAAAACTCCGTTAATTATACTAAGACAAGTGTTTGGGGAGGGAGGGCTTCTACTGCTTGAGAAAATATATAATAATATAAACTACCATCTAGAAATCATTTAAACTGTATTCATACAGCAGAATATAGCAGTTAGGAAAATGAACATTTATAATATTGAGCTAAGTGGGTAGAAACAATATTAGATAAAAAATTAAGTCATAAAACCATTATAAGTTATGATGTCTAAATGCAGAAAACCAAGCCTGGTAACACAGGATTTAGGATGGCAGTGAACCCAGAAGAGTGGGGGAGAGACTGGACAGGGGGCGGAGCATTCAGAGGACTTCTGCCATGTCTTCAAGGTTTAATGACTTGAAAGTAAGTATATACAATGTAGTATGATGTTATTTGACAGAACTAGCCAGCGCTCCACAAGTTTTTGTTGTTTCACATAAAGCTTTTTTTTTTTGCCGAGAGTGGCCAATATCTATCTATAATCCGAGCACATGGAAGGTAGAGGCAGGAGGATTATGAATTTGAGGCCAGCTTGGGCTACATAAGAGACCCTATCTCAGCAAAAGTAAGGATGAAGGTAAATTATGACATCAAACTCACGTTAGGCTTTAAAATGTCATCTTCAAAACTGGCTTCTTACCACCAAGATAACTTTGGGGATCAATGGGAAATTATCTGGTACCCAGGAAATCTTAGGTATTCAGATTGCCAAAGCAGCATTGTTGCCAAGGACTTTGCATTTACATGCTAAAAACATCCACCAATCAAAATACTGTGTCACAGACTCAAAGCTGTGGTTAACAACCATAACCACCAGGACGGCAAAATTCTCAGACACAGGCAGAAGTTTCTGCCTGACTTACCCAATTTCCTGTTGAATCATAATTTTTATATTTAGCAAACTGTGAACCTAGCTGAAAGTGCTCTCTAAAGAATTTTTTCTTTAAGATTAAGACAAACTCTGTGAATGTGTGTATGTGTATGCATGTACACATGTGCATATGTATATGTGTGCATGTATGCGCACTGTGTATGTGTATGTATGCATATGTACATGTATGTGACTATGCACTAAATGTGTGTCCATGCATGTGTATATATGTATATACATGTGTGCACATGTTGCACACGTGTGTATGTATATGTTTTATGCATGTATGTGCATGCATTGTATACATGTGCATTTATGTGAGTATGCATATGCGCATGTGAATGTGTGCATATATGTGTGTTTGTGTGTGTGTGTGTGTGTGTGTGTGTGTTTAATTTCTACAGTAACACAGGGATAGTGTCCTAAATGGAAGTGGCAGGGGCAGCTGGGGCAACATAGCATGGAGGAAAGGCCACAGTTGGATAGAAATCACACATAGAATTCCTAGGAGAATGAATGGAAACTCTATCACCACTTACCCAATTTCCGGATAACTTCTCTTGGAAGGATCTGGAAGGTGAACTAAAGTTTTGTGATTTCACCCTGGGCTGATCCTGTTACTGATTTAGTTCTTCCTGGGAAGCAAACTAACAAGCAGGGTTCCTTACAGCTCTGTCCTGCTAAAGACCCAAGAGAACAGAAGGTAAAGATGGCGAGTTGCATGTCTTGGGTTTAAAGTCTGGATATTAGTAAGTCTAAGTGTTTCATAAATATGCTGGTTAAACTGTCTATTGTCAGTCCTCATCTTCTAGCTTTTCATTTGCCTTGATGGGTGTTGACTTTGTTCATATGCTTTTGCCTCCCAATAGATTAGTTTCCTAGAAATATGAGTGATTAGATTTTTTACTGTTGAGTGCTCATTTTTGCTTCTAGAATCCATATGCATACTCTGAATTCAGGAAAACTCACAAAAATAATGGTCCAAAAGATTGAGGTGGTGGGCTACAATTTTTTTCTTTAATCTGTACTTCTGAAATCTCCACAGTCCTGGAATTTGAAATCTCTTTTGAATTCCTTTAGGGGCAGCACCAGACCTAAGCAGTGAGAAGCCAGCTCATTGTGTGAATGTGTGTTGTGCTGCAGGGTGCCGCCCCGAGGGGACCCTGTTGCAGTGGTGTGTCACGGGCAGTGTACACTGCTGCCTTTCTGGAGTCCAGATGTCTCTGAGTCCAGACCACACCTGGCCCAGGTTCTAGACAGAACCATGAGCCTGAATTCAATGCAGGCTCTTTTTGTACACGAGACAATACAACTTTGTATTTGACTGTGATGTCTTGTGTTAGGACTACACTGTATCTTCACCATTCAATGACAACTCCCTCAACAAGCCCGTCCTGTTTGCTGTGCTGGCCCAGCGCCTGGCTGCTCTGGGCACCAGAAGGGGTAGATAAAAGGCAAGTCTGGACTTGTGACTGGAAGCGGTCCTTCTAGCATGCAGCGGGGTCAGGAGAATGTATGGGCTGCTTTTCCTGAGAGATGTTAGCGCCATGCAATTGCAGTTTCTTATTTGTGGCTGGAGGATTCATTTTTGACATCTCTGAATTCAGTTTAGTTTTTTAATAGATGTTGTCATGGGTTGTCCACTGATCTTGTTGCTATTTATACGGATCATGGAGAAGGGACTTCACTGGCGTTCTTGTTGCAGAATTTCACTTTAACTTTGTTAAGAAAATACTTATTTAATTTCTTATGGATATGCGCACGTATTTCATTATGTTGCACACACTTTTTCACTTCAAGAGTGATAAAAGTTATCAGCAGTCTGGGGAAGTACAACAGAATACCGAAGGAGGAACCAGTAACCCCTAATCTCACTTATTTAGAGATGTCCTTCACCACCCCGCTCACAGCGCGGAGGTGAACAGTGCCCAGAGCCGGCCAGCTGGCCAGCAGCAGAGCTCAGACCCAGGTACACACACTGGTTTACACTGCTCTTAGCGCCTTCCCGGTTAATGTGTGCTTTTTGTTTTAAATTAAAGCAACCTGAAAATGTACAGTGGATGTGTAGGGGTGTGTGTGTGTGTGTGTGTGTGTGTGTGTGTGTGTGTGTATGCATGTAGCATTTTGAACCTTTTGTTGCAGTTAGTCTGCATGGTGCTGATAAATGCATAACCAAACAACTCAGGGCACAGGGAGCTTTTATTCTTGCTTGTGATTCTCCGTTACAGTTCCTAGTCCAGCTTGGCAGGAGAGTTCTTACCAGCACCAAGATCTGAGGGAAGTGGCCGCCCATAGTCATAGGACTTGTTGAGAGAGAGGCAAACCTCCTTAATTACCAGATGTAGAGTCTGTCAAATATGCTAAACCATTGACCCTGTACTCTCTGTCTCATCTACCTGAGATGGTCTCACCCACTGTGGGCTGGATCTTCCCAGGATCTTCTCCAGGCTTGCTCAGGGTTTGCCCTGACTAATTTCTTTTTTTTAATTTAATTTTTTAAATTATTTTTTATTCCATTGTGTGTGTGTGTGTGTGTGTGTGTGTGTGTGTGTGTGTGTGTGTGTAGAACCATGGGCGAATTCGGGAACCACCATGGACCACTTCCACCTCCTTGTTTACTCTGCCCCCAGATTCACAGGCTCCGCCCTACCAGGACCAGAAACGCAGGCCGCCCCCGCTTCCGCCTGGCGTCTAAACGTGGGATCTAGGATCCGAACTCAGGACCTTCCGCCTGCAAGGCAGAGGCTTAACCCCTGAGCCACCTTTCCAGCGCCCTAACTAATTTCTTTACCGATGTGCCCAGGGCTCTGCCTTCAGTTGTCACACCTTCTAACTGGCACGCCTTCTCATTGATCCTATGATTGCTTTTTAAAAAATACTTTGTTTATGAAAGGGGAGAGAAAGATCCGCACATGTATGCCATGGTGCACCGGTGGAAGTCAGAGAAGAATTTTAGAAGCTGATTCTCACCCTCTACCATATGGGTTTCCTGGGGTCAAACACAGGTAGTCAGGTACCTTTTTTACTGAACTACCTCCCTGGGCCCTGCTCCTATAATTTCTTTTATGTGATTTTCTTTTTATTGGGGGTGGGGAGGAGAAGGGAATATTTAGTTCACCTTGAAAGGGTGTGGACTCCTCACCTAAGATAGACTGAGTGCTGGGCTCAGGGCTCAGGAGACAGGGCTGCCTCAGAGGAGGGGGTCTGAGGAAGGCCCCTTGAAGCAGCACGCCTCCAGGCAGTGGTCATTTAGATGAGAGAGATGGAGCCACGATGCACCACTTTTCACATGGATATCACTTCCCACCAGTGTTACCTGTGAGTTTGCTGAGGTGCTGTGTGGCAGAATAGCAAGGATCATAGAGTTGCACACAGGACCTTGGGCTGATAGTCTAATATCCCCAGACTCTACTGTCATCTACAAAACCGAAGAGAATTAGGAGTCCAGCCAGTGTGGTGGCACACACCTGTAATCCTAGCCCTTGAGAGACTGAGGCAGGAGGATCACCGTGGGTTCAGCGCTAGCCTGGGCTACACAGTTCCAGGACAGCCTACACTGCACAGTGAGACCTTGTCTCTAAAAGGGGAAGGGGGTCCTTCCACAGCCGGGAGTCCCTGCACTCAAGTGCACAGTCCACAGCGCCTAGAGCTTGTGCAGCATCTGCTCTTGGTGACCCAGTGCTGACACACTCGAGAGTGATGAGCTGTATGTATTGCAGACGAGAAGTCCACAGATACTTCACGTTGCCCGTGCTCACCCCTTGGCAGAGCCTTGTCCTCATCGTGCGCCTTACTGCTCTGGCCCTGAACATGAGGATTCTCCACGACGCCGATGAGGACACTGGGGCTCAGAAAGGACCAGGAAATAGACTTTGGTCACCCCGCATATCAATCCTGGAGTTGGGTGGGAAAAATGGAGGCAGTCTCCTCTGCCCCACAGGAAAGTATTCACATTGATGCTAATTGCCCTGTGTGCTCTCCTAGAAGGACTCGTTTTTTCTTTTTCTGTTTTCATGTATGGGACAGGGAGAGCAGGCATGTGCATATGCATGGTCACATTTGTGTGGGTGCATGTGCATGTAAAGGGCTGAGGATGAGCACAGAAATCATTCCAAACACTCTTTTACCTTATTCTTTTTTTTACACAAGGTCTCTAATTAAACTTGAAGCTCGCCAATAGGGCGAGTCTGGCCCACTTCCTCTGGGGCTTCTAGTTTCCATCCTCTGAGACTGGAATTGCAGGTAAGGCACCATACTCACCTGGCATTTATGTGTGGGATCCAAACTCCTTTTACCTGCATGGTAAGAGCTTTAAATGCTGAGCCATCTCCTTATTCCTGGAAAGATTTTCTTTTAAAAAAGAAAGTCCTTTTCATTAGGCATTTTGAGTCTTTATACACGCATAGATATTCCACAGTATTGCAAAGTAATGTAAGTAGTTCAGATCCCCAGATCCCTCTTAAAAACACGGGGCAAAAAAATGTCAGCAACAAGGGATGGAGGGAAGCAGGGGTGAGTACTCAATATCCTTGTAAAACTAAAAAAATAAAATAAAATAAGAATAAAAAGAAAAAAAAATGTCATCGACTTCCGTAGAGCCTGGGAAACAGAGCAAAGCAATAAGGAGGTAGATAGGACAATCCAGGATGATTCCCGTAGCCACTTTTGGGCCTTCATAGGCACACATACTCAAGTGCCCTCTGACACACACACACACACAATTGTGCACACATACAAAAGGACAAAAAAACTACTTAAACCATCTTGTTATTCTGACAGTCACCAGCACATAAAAGCATAATGCTTTGCAGAGAATTCCA
Source organism: Typhlomys cinereus (assembly GCA_023101885.1). NCBI lineage: Eukaryota > Metazoa > Chordata > Mammalia > Rodentia > Platacanthomyidae > Typhlomys > Typhlomys cinereus. The sequence continues at coordinate 68,406 of JALPQD010000070.1, forward strand.
ACCACATTTTAAAGTTTTGTTTCTTTGAGTAAATTATCTCATCTGTTTTATTTGGAGCAATTTGATGAAAAGACCTATAACTCCAGGTAGGAATTAGGATTAGAGGGCAGGGTGAAATTTAACTCTAAACTTCTTAATTTTAGGGACAAACAGGAAAGGTTTTGACTATGCCTTGTCATGTATCTCCTTTTTCATGATCTCCTTTCTCTGGATTTCTTTGCAGTCTCAAAAGCCAACATGCAGGAAGAGGACACAGAAACTGAAGTGGAAACAATCTTTTGGAAAACAAGGATTGTGCCAATTTTACACGAATTAGAAAGGGGTAAATCAAGCACCTGTGTTTCTTGATGGCCCCTATTGCCCTGAGATTTTTTTAGTGTCCTTTGATTCTCACTTCTGTGACTCTATTCAGGAACAAATGATGCCACCTATGTCCCCTGCCCAATAGTATGCATACTAAGTATCACACGCAAGCTGACTGTTGGTAAGATTACTTTGTACCAAGTAAGCCAACTTCTAAAATTCCCCTGGAGTTACAAATTGATGATCTCCTCCCCTGCTTGGGTAAATGCTGGCTCATCCTGTCTGTGGAGATGGTTCACAGTCTAGAAAGCGAAAGATAAAAACCGATCTTGGTTCTCAAGTGGAGTGAGTCATGTAGGCTGGTGTCCTTGACAGCTGTGTCTGTGGTTTTCTAGATCCAGCTGTGCATGCACGCCACTCTCTCTCGGGGTTGAGAATGTCTTTGGGGGATGCCACTCACAGCTCAGGAAGTGGCCCCGAGGAGTCCTAGTCAAAAGTCTGGAGTGAAGGCTTCCATGGTGGGTTCCCCAAACTGATGGGGGACTGCTCAGGGGAATGTCCCTTGCTTTCTCTCTCTTGCACTTTCACTTGGGAAAGTAAACCAGGCTCTTCAGAAGTGTGATCAAGTTTCCAAAGCAAGCCCAACATTGGGCTCAGAATGTGTAATAAGCTCTCCATGGACACAGGCCAACTCAGCCCTAGATACCCTCCGTGACTGTGTAGGGCAACTTTGTCCTTGTAGCCTACGAACAGGCAGCGGGCTGGTGACTTGCCTCTTTGGCGCCTCCCTGCTCCCTAGCACCGTAGCTGTGGGCAGCCTTTCCAGCTTTGGTGCTGCTAGTCACCAGGCACTTGGTACATATTACATGTCATGTCTGCGTGCTCAAGGGAAGGATGAAACTAGATTCCTTCCAGAGCCACAAGTCCTAGGAATATGAGTGTGATAGCACTCCCTGTGGTGGTCACTTATTTTCACTCTCTTGTTAGCAACTAAGCTGTAGACTCTTTCTTCAGGTGATGAGTACAAAAACTAATGAGAACAGTGAGTCAAAGTAAGGGAGGGACATTGTTTGTCTTGAATGGTAATAGTTGTTGTTGTACTGGAAATGGAATTCAGGGCCTTGCAAATGCTGGGTGAGCATTCCACCATAAAACCACATCCCTAGCCTCACGAAGGCCTATGTTGAAGAGAGCCCATCTGAAGGATTTGAGGGGGTGCCCAGTGACCTTTGCTCACTGTGGACACCAACAGAAAAGAGTTAGGGCACACTGTGGAGTTTGGTATTTGAGATAGAGACAAATCTTCCTTCTCAGAAGGATCTTTAAAGACTGAAATCTCATCAGGCCTGTAATTTCAGCACACAGAAAGCTGAGGCAAGAGACCTGCCAGTTCAAGGCCAGTGTGAGTGCCGCAGCAAGAGCCTGTCCCCCTAACAAGCAAGCATAACACAGCATCTTCTTCCCTAGACACATTTAAGAATTGGCAAATAGTAGCAGTGCTGGATTGATGACCTGACACTTTGCAACTTTTGAACTTGTTTTGAGATCACTCCAGACTCACAAAAAAGTTGCACAGAGTAGCTGAAGTTAGTTACAGGTGTCACCTTGACAACTAAAGACTGGGTCTTTGGGCACATCTGTGAAGAGTTGTCTTGTTAAGGCAACCCCTGAGCAAGTATGTGGGAGATCTAATTGATGGGGGAAGACCCGGCACACAGAGGGCAGGACCAGTCCCTGGGTAAATGTTAGGCAGACTAGCAGCCCAGCATGCAAGAATGTATGCCCTTCAGCTCTTCCTGTGGACATGGTGGGGCTAGTTCCCCCAGTTCCTGATGTTGGCATGAGCGCTGTAGCCATCTGTCATGGTTAGGCACAGGTGTCAACTTAACAGTTGAGGGTTTGAGCTCTGGGCACATTTGTAGAGAATTAGTAGTTGAGTTAAGCCCAGAGCAAACCTGAAGGAGATTGTCTAGCTGATGGGGAAGGTCCAGCCCATGGTGGATGGGATTAGGCCCTGGAATAAATCACAGAGAGCTGGTTGGGAGAGTTGGCATCCTTCTGTTCACTTGGCCAGACATGCTGGTCTGGCAAGTAAGGATTGTTCATCTCTCAGCTGTTATGTGGTGATGGCCATTCTCTCCTTTGGCCCTGGTGTTGGTGCATGCCCTCCTGTCAAGCTGGACTGAGAACTGTAACCAGGAATCATAAGAGAAAATAAACCCTTTGTTCCTTTATGCTGTTTGATGTCATTTATCAGCAACCACGCAAGTTGATGCAACAGAATTTGGTACCGGGAGTGGGGTGTTGATGACAAATCTGACTATGTGGATATTGTGGCTTTTGAATGGTTTCACTGGACAAAGTTGGAAATGCTTGAAGATTTTCACTTTGTGGATTACAAAAACTGTTCTTCAGAGTTTGGTGGGCCATTTGTAAAATAGTGATGCTGAGAGAGTCATGAATTATTTGGGCTCAGTTTCTGATGAGGGGAACAAGGACTTTGTTGAAGTTGAATTTGAACACAATGGACTGCTTTGCTTGATAGTGGAGAGCTATGTTGGTGGCCATGAAACTCTGTATGTGCAAAGGACAGGCAGCAGAATATCTGTTGCTGTTGGGGAAATGCGTATTAGTGAAGAAAAACCTAGTGACTTGCACTGGGATGGTGGAAGACTTGAAAACCACCATACTGCGAGTTCATGGTTTGAAACCCCAGATTCTTTCAGGGGCCAAAAGCCCAAGTTAAAGCTGTTTCTTGCCCTTTGGATGTTTGGCTGTCTAAAGAGGCTTTTCCAGCATCAGCCCATGAAACTCGATATAGCTGTGGCTCGAGTGGACCAAGGCACATTTCAAATTCGCTTCGGAATCTGACAGCGTCCCAGGTGGTGCTGGTTTGGGTGTGCAATTGCGGGGTTCATGGGGAGCAGCAGAAGCTTGGCACAAAATGGCAAGCTTATAGCTGCAGAGGCAAACTACAACACCATCTAAATGGATATAGCCAGAAACTAAGCCAAAAATAAGTCTCTTATTCCCCTAAGTTGTTTAGTCATATATTAATATCATAGCATGAAGAGTGGCTGAAACAAGTAGGAAAAAGAAAAAAAAAATCCCACTCGTTCTTCTCCAGATCTCCCAGTATTAACATTGATCGCGCCTGTCTTGCCATTCTCTCCTCTCTGTGTCTTTTTCTTCCTGTCACCCGCATTGTTTTTTCTTTCTAGAATCTTTTGAAAACAAGTTACCAATGTGCTCAAGGCCAACTCCAAATACATAGCAAGTTCCTGTCTCCAAATAAAACAGCAACCTGTAGATCTAAATGATCTGGCCTGTGTTTTTCAGAAATAGGTGTTCTCTTACATGACCAGAAAGGGACAGAATGCCATGCAAGTCTGGCCTGCATTTTGCTAGTCCTCCCCATAATTTTACGGTAACAAATCATACCACAAGCCAGATCCACCTGGCATTTTCTCATGACGAGACCCAGGCTGGATCTTGGAAGAGGGTGTGTCCAAATAGAGGTTTGGTGTCTTTCTAGTGCCCCATGGCAGGAGGCCTATGGTGCTGCCCTGACCCTTACTGGGGCTTCATTGTTTGAGAAAGATGTGTGTAGCTCATTTTTTGTAAGTTGCAGGTTTCCCTTTGCAGTTAATTACTGTCCTGTGCAGAGAAGTTACTTGGAGAATATGTTATTTTCCATTACTTTTCAAATGTGTGGCTTTTTGCTTTGTTTCACTTTGGGGTTTTGTTATACAATATTATATATATATATATATATATATATATATATATATATATATATATGTATATAAATTTGAGAGGTGAAAATAGATTATATATATATACACATAACATATATACATATATATATAATTTATTTGAAGGGGAGAGAGATGAAGAGAGAGTGAGAGCAAGAGAGAACAAACATATGCATGTGTGGAGGTCAGAGGCGAACTTTACAGAAGTCAGTTGTTTCCTTCCAGCAGTGGGCTTTCCTTCCAGCAGTGGGGTTTCCTTCCATAGATTGAATTTGAGTCTCCAAGCGTGCTTGTGGTATTTTTGCCCTCCAAGCCATCTTGATGGCCCAGATCTCACCATGTCACTCAAGCTGGCCTCAGATTTTCCATCCTCTTGCCTCAGCTGCCAGAGTGTTGGCATGACTGGCCTGGCCTGTTCGGCTGGGTCTGGCTACATTTGGAACAGTTATAACCAATAGTATAAGTGGTTTATCTGAGCAAGAGCTTAAGTTTTGCTCCTTCAGCCCACCTTTCTCATTTCTTTGTGAGCTAAAAAAAAAACAAACAAACAAACAAAAAAAACTAATCTTGTTTAGAACCCAAGTAGGCTGGACAGAGCGTGAGACAAAGCTGTAAATTGGCACGATACCTTGAGGGCACCCTGACACCAGAGCTCCTGGAGTGGGGACTCGGGGCTCATGAAGAGGCACCAGTCACAGAGGATCAAAGCCTCACAACAGATCATCTAGGACAGTGGAGTTCAGACTTTCCCTTCACTGCAAGTTTCTCTAAGTAATTTACCATCATTTTTATATTATTGTTTTTAGGCAGGATATCCCACACTTTTAAAATTTGCTTACTATAAATTCATTACTACTGTGTCAGCTTAACTAAAAGTGCATAACTAAAAGGCATCAAAGGCTACTTTAAGTATTGAGATTTAAGTTCTTTCCTTAGACCTTGTTGCAAAGAGCTGAGATGGGCACGTTGCCTCTTTCTGCAGGCGCACTTCCTCCTGTGGCTTCTAAGAGCACCTGCCGCTATTTATGTAAGGTTTGGCTTCCTACTTGTATACTTTGTGGTGAACTCTATGAGAGACAGTAATTTCTATTAGAATTCATGACACCTCTGGCTCTTTCCCTTCCTTTTCTGCTCTTTGTGGAGTGCTGGTTTTCTTTCTAAGATGTTCTAATGTTCTAGCACTCCCTGTTTCCTAACTATGATCTTTTTAAAATTCTGCTACCTTCTAAGATGGGGGACTGGGTGACATTTTGAACTCTTATTCTGTGAGACCTCTTCTCCTATGATAACAGGGAAGCATCATTTATCCTCTTCATCAACAGATCCCCTAGAAATAGATAATAGTGAACTTCAGTTGCGCAGCATCCACCAAGCATCCTTACTGTTCCACTTGGTGTGGATGTAAAGATGTGTCGGGCAGGATGCCTGCTCACATGCATCCGAAGAGGATGCTGGTTGTGCGCACAGTGTGCACGTTCACATGTGAAAAATAAATAGTAGTACAAGATAATGTTGGGTTCAAGCCACACGTCTTCTTTGAAGGAGTTAGAATGCAAAGGCACAGAGAAGTACAGGCAGGAACCAGGGTAAGAATAGTCCATAGGCCAGCAAAGCTGTGCCTTGAAGAGATGAAGACAGAGACGCACGTGTTATGCTCCCCTGAGATTAGAGAGGGCACAGGTCCAAATAGAGACCATTAGAAAGGACTACAAGAGAGGAGGCTTGGACAGACTTAGTATCTAGATAAGCTGTTTTACTGATTACTGTTTACTGATTGGTAAATAAGTCAACCTGGGAGCCAGGCCAAAGAGATGGAAAGGGCATCTAGGAGATAGAGAAGTGGTAGGAGAAGGGAAAACCAAGTTCAGGAAATTGAAGACATCTAGGGACCTCGCAGTGCTGGGGGGCTGCAGCGGACAGGCTCAGAGGCTTTTATTTATACTGTCTGTGGTTGACACATGTAGAATCTGAATCTAATTGAGGCTGTTGTCTGCTGCGTCTTTGTTCCACAGAGGAAACCATTGAAGCCATGTGCGCTGCTTGCACACAACTTCATCGTACTTTAAAGGAAGGGAACATGCTTGGACAGAAGTTATTAAGAGAAGAGGCCTTCTCCTGAAGACGCTGTATAAACTAGTGGATGTGGGTTCCGATGCACTCAGTCTGAAACTTGCAAAAGTTATCCTCGCTGTAAGTTTGTCTTTCCCCTGTTCCAGCAAACTGCCCCACATCCAGGCTTGGTTAAAAGGTATTTATTTGTAAGTGTTACAAAAAGGTTAGAAAGGGAGTGGATTTGGATGGAATCTTGAAACAAAAATTAAGATAATAAACTGACTAGAAAAGTATCATCTAGGGATAGCAAGGTGGTTCAAGTGAGCAAGGCCTACTCCCAAACTTGGTGGCCTGAGTTCAATCCCCAGAAGCTGACATGGTAGAAGGAAAGAACTGATTTCTACAGTTGTCTTCTGACTTCCACCCGTGGACCCTGCCTTCATGCTTGCTCCCTCTTTGCCTCTGCCTCTGCCTCTGTCACTTTCTTTTTTCTCCTCCCACCCCTCTACTCTCTTCTTTTCTCTCTTTAGTAAATAAAATGTTCTTGTAAAGAAAATAGTATCTAAAGAACTAAAGCTAAGTACATAGAAAATGTTCTAATTAACTCAACATTTGGACAATGCCTATATTATGAGGAGGAGGAGGAGGAGAAGGAGGGAGGGAGGAAGAGGAGGGAGGAGGGAGGGAGGAGAGGAGGAAGGGAGGAAGAGGAGGGAGGAGGGAGGAGGAGAAGGAGGGAGGGAGGAAGAGGAGGGAGGGAGGAGGAGAGGAGGGAGGAGGAGGGAGGAGGAGGAGTAGGTAGGGGAGGAGAGAAAGAGGAGGGAGGAGGAGGGGAAGGGAGGGAGGAGGAGGGGGAGG